>JAVSCE010004567.1:0-29920 GCA_032199065.1 Smutsia gigantea
CTTCATCAGGTCCCCCCCACCAACCCCATTACAGTCACTGTCCATCAGCGTAGTGAGATGCTATAGAATCACTACTGTCTTCTCTGAGTTGTACAGCCCTCCCCGTGCCCCCCCAACATTACATCTACTAATTGTAATGCCCCTTTTTCTCCCTTATCCCTCCCTTCCCACCCATCTTCCCCAAGAATTACCCTTAAAAAAAAAAAAAGTAATGACAAGCTCTTAAGCCAACCCATGTTAGCTACTAGTTCTTATCATCTCTACATCGGCCAGATTCAGTCAGCAGACAGGAACCATACCTGTTACCTGAACAGGTAGAACTTAATATAAGATTTGTTAACTGAGTACGAAGTTTCTAGGTAACTAGCTGAAGGGGCAAAAAGAGAACTCTGAAGAATCATAGAGAAAGCAACTGCAGAAAGCAGCTATCACACCCAGTACTTGGCTAACAAAAGCTTAGAAAAGGATCCAGGGAACCTAAGCTCAGACTTCTGAGAGGAGGCACCACTCAGCTGGTGGTTAGTTACATCTGATTTCCAAAGAGAGTAACCAAGGGCCTAGCCCCAGACCTCTAATGAAGGGTACTAGCTGGCTGGTGCTAATAGTCTCTGAAGGAAGTGTGATGAAACTGGTCCTCAAGGGGTGGGGAAACTGCAAACCAGATCCAGCAACTGCTACAGGAAGGTACTGCTTCCGCCAGGATAAAGTGCTGTTAGGGTGGTACTCACAGGAAAGGCAAAGAGGAACACCAGGGAAAGCAAATACAGAGCAAGTCCCTCCCTTGTCCTCCAGCCCTTTACTACCCCCTATCTGCCTGCCCAACAGGGAGCAGCAGGCAGTGCAGAAATGTGGCTTGCAGAGTCCCAGGCCCAGGATCACAAAGCCCAATAAAAAAGATAAGAGTTCAGAGAAGACAAGCAGTGATTCTATAGCATCTCACTACACTTATGGACAGTGACTGTAATGGGGTTGGTGGGGAGGACCTGATGAAGTGGGTAGTTTAATAACCATAATATTGCACATGTAATTGTAGATTAATGATACCAAAATAAATTTTTAAAAAAAGATAGAGTTGGCACTAAAGGATAATTAGCAAAATATTTTCAGTTCTAAGGTCATATAAACTATTTGTTTCAAAATCTACAACTTTGTGCAGGGGATCAAAATCAATGACATCAATCTGTAACACTTAGCCATCTCCCACTACTCTGAAGAATTATAGTAATAATAAAAACACACACAAAAACCACACCAAACATTTATTTAGCACTTCCTACGTGCCTGGAATTATTTTAAATAACATATATGTGTTAATTCATTTAATCCTCACAACAACCCTGTGAAGTAGGCAATGGTAGTGTTCTTCCTTTACAGGTGGCACAATAAGGTGTAGACCCCATGATTTTAACCACTACATATGCTACAACATGATACACAACTCTCTCTAAATTTAAGGCAGCCTTTGAAATGCAGCACTTGTTGAACATAACTTCTTCACATGCTTTTTCAAGTTTATATCTGGATTTGCATCTACATGGAAAGTCATTTTCCCAAACATGGAATATTTCAAGACTCTCTCCTGAGAACATCCATCCTGGCAACACACTTCTGGAGCCCTGAGCAATACAGGATAAAATGGGTAGAAAATTAGGCAATGAAATAATCTTCCACACTGCAAAATAAAACTACTACCTTCACTACTGTCCCACTCAGAAATCAGTAGTTACTCATAATAGATATGTACAATTAATTTTATAAATTATTACTTCTAGACTGAAGCTCAAAAATGTCATGGGGTGAGAACCTAAAATTAAAAAGAATCCCTGATCCTTAATGGGGACTTGTCCTACATACATGCCTTGCATACAAACCTTCTTTAAATGTAAATTTAATAAAAGTAACTTTTACTTTCTCACAGTATTCTTAAAAATAATGATATCTGTTTTTAGTATCATGATTAAAGATTCAGGATTACAAAACACCAATGTTAAAATACCGCTGCACCTAAAGTAATTATGTACAAAAGTAATAAAATAACACACAGGAAGAAACAAACTTTCAAAATTTTTTCTTAAATGGATACAAATTCACTTTTACAATTCCCTCTGTAAAATCAATCAAAATGCTATGACAATGGTGGGAAATGAAGCACATTTGAAAAACGTTTAACTAGTAAACATATGAATTAATTCTAACTCTCCCAATTTCAAGTAAAAATAAATATGCACTCAAAAGTAGAAAGGTAATCATATTTCTCTATTATCGCCTTCCCTGTTTATAACCCATTTCACAAATGGTAGAAAGAACTTTAACTTAAAATTCTCCTCTAAATAGCTTTGAGTTCACAAATAGACATGATTTAAAACACAGCAATGTAAAATATCTCCAGACATTCAACTATTTCAACTTTATTTAAAGAATAAGGAATAAACTCAAAAGTTAATATTAAGTAAATACCTATATCTTAGCTTCACAGGACAAATGAAGAATAAATTTCTAGAGTCCTTTAACAAAAAACTTTTTACAGGAACTATAATTATACATTTATTTCACAAACCCAGCCTTAGGCTAAAATTCTGAATCAACAAACAACTTCCAGTATTAATATGCTTTATGTTTAGTTAACAGCTTTTAATTTGCACTATAAAGACTGGTTCCCCTTCATCAATAAACAAGGAAGATAAAAGCAGTGATTTTCTTTAATTTATAATTCCTTTTATCTCGAGATGCATATGAAATTAGAATCATTCCTTTACTATTTTAAAAACTGTTGTTAGATAGCCTCATTTCATTTAATACTTTACTATCTGGTTTAATTTCCATGATTCATTCAAGAAACATTTATGTCAGGTACTACATTAACTATTAATTTAAAATTGACCGTTTTGTAACTTTAAATACTTAACAAATTAAACTGCTCACATTGTAGTTAATTTTATCTTTTGATTGATAAAAATTTACTAGATAACAAATAAAATTTACAAAAATAAACTTAGTTATCAAATACTCATCCCTTTGCTCAAATTCCAGAATACTGAGCCAACACAACATTAAACCTCACAATAAAAGGTAGATTTTAAGAAGATATCCAAGGTAATTGCCTATATTGCTGTCCTGCAATAATTCTAAAATTCAGCACCAAAAGATACCAATAACAGATCACTCTGTGTTTAATGATCATTCTAATCAAGCCAGTGTATTTCAGGCAATCAGACAAGATAAAGAGATAAAAGGCATCCAAACTGGTAAGAAAGAAGTAAAACTCACTATTTGCAGATGACATGATACTATATACAGAAAACCCTAAAGACTTCACCAAAAAACTTTTTGAACTAATAACTGAATTCAGCAAAGTCACAGGATACAAAATACATACACAGAAATCTTGCATTCCCATGTACTAACAATGAACTGGCAGAAAGAGAAATCAGGAAAACAATTCCATTTCAAATGCATCAGAAATAATAAAGTACCTAGAAATAAACCTAACCAAGGAGGCAAAAGACCTATACTCTGAAAACTATAAGACACCTATGAGAGAAATTAAAGACAGCAACAAATGGAAATCTATCCCATGCCAATGGATAGGAAGAATTAATATTGTTAAAATGGTCATCCTGCCCAAAGCAATTACAGATTCAAGGTAATCCCTTATCAAAACTACCACCAACTTTTTTAATGAACTAGAGCAAATAATCCTAAAATTCATATGAAACCACAAAAGACCCTGAATAGCCAAAGCAATCCTGAGAAAGAAGAACAAAGCTGGGGGTATTATGCTCCCAGGCTTTAAGCTATACTACAAAGCTACAGTAATCAGAACAGCATGGTACTGGCACAAAAACAGATCCATAGATCAATAGAACAGATTAGAAAGCCCAGACATAAACCCACACATATAGGTCAATTAATATATGATAAAGGAGCCATAAATATACAAAAGGGAAAAGACAGCCTCTTCAATAACTGGTGCTGGAAAAACCAGACAGAAAGAGAATGAAATTGGATTACTGTCTAACTCCATACACAGAAGTAAACTAGAAATGGATTAAATAC
Organism: Smutsia gigantea; assembly: GCA_032199065.1. NCBI lineage: Eukaryota > Metazoa > Chordata > Mammalia > Pholidota > Manidae > Smutsia > Smutsia gigantea. The sequence goes on from JAVSCE010004567.1 coordinate 4,057, forward strand.
CTTAATTGAGATATGAAGCCATAAAACTCCTAGAAGAAAACACAGGCAAAAAACTCTTGAACATAACTGAGCAATTTTTTTCTGGACACACCTCCCAGGAAAGGGAAACAAAATAAAAAATGAACAAGTAGGACTACATCAAACTAAAAAGCTTCTGTACAGCAAAGAGCACCATCAACAGAACAAAAAGGCAGCCCAGCATGAGAGAATGTATTTGTAAATGATTTATCCAAAAGGGGTTAACATCCAAAATATAAAAAGAACTCAAATGACCCAAGACCAAAAAAACAACCTGAGTGAAAAACGGGAGGACAACCCGAACAGACACTTTTCAAAGAAGAAATACAGATGGCCAACAGGCACACAAAAAAGATGCTCCACATCGCTAATCATCAGATAAATGAAAATCAAAACCACAATAAGGTATCACCTCACACCAGTTAGAGTAGCCACTATCCAAAAGACAAGAAATAACAGGTGTTGGCAAGGATGTGGAGAAAAAGGAACCCCCCTACACTGTTGGTGGGAATGTAAATTGGTTCAGCCACTGTGGAAAGCAATATAGACATTCCTCAAAAAACTAAAAATAGGAATACCATACAACCCACTAATTCCACTTTGGGGTATTTACCCTAAGAAAATGAAAACATTAACTCAAAAAGATATACGCACCTCTATGTACCATATTATTTACAACAGCCAAGAACTGGAAGCAACCAAATTGTCCAGCAACAGATGAATGGATAATGATGTGCTACATATACACAGTGGAATATTATTCAGCCATAAAAAAAGAAAGATTATGCTAAGTGAAATAAGCCAGGTAGAGAGAAATACCATATGATTTCAATTACTTGTGGAATGTAGAAAACAAAACAAAACAAAATGAACAAAATAGCAGTAGACTCACAGTCACTGAGAAGTGACTGGTGGATACCATGAGGGAGGACTTAGGATAGGTGGGTGGGGAAGGTGAGGGGGATAAAGGGGCACAAAAATTCTTAATCATAATGTAAGTTGGTCACAGGGATGGTAGTACAGCATGGAGAACATAGCCAATGATTCTGTAACATCTTTCTATGTTGACAGTAACTGCACTAGTTGGGGTGAGGATTTAATAATGTGGGTAACTGGTGAACCACTGTGTTGTATACTTGAAATATAAGTTTATCAACTACATTTCAATTTTTCAAAAATTATATATATATATATATATATATATATATATATATATATATATATATGTACATATTACAGAAATGTTAGCTAAAATAAAGAAAAAAGTCCTGAAAAAGTTAATTTACAATATAGTTAACTTAAGGCATAAAAATAACTTTCTTTCAATATCTGTAGGATCCAGGAGTGGGAACGAGAGAAATTTTGTCATTATTTTGTTTGTTTCTCCCTTATGAACGTATGGTATTGCATTGTTTTGCTTGCTTTTTTTTTGGTGGAAAAGTGGGGAAAGAGAATTTGATGCCTAGACATGACTGTGGAGGACCAGCTGGGTGGAGGAGGTTTTCCACTGGGAAACCTTTAGCGGTGTAATCTCTTGTGGTGGAGTACAAGAGGGATATGAGTCATACAGAATGGTAAGCATGAGTGTGCAACAGATGCACTTTGATTTCTTAACATCTTTCTCAAACCTTTGTTTTTATCCAACTATGTAATAAATATTCCTTGGTTGCCTACAATGTGCTAGGCATCAGGGGACTCTCAGTTTTTCTTTTTAAATTACTCAATAAATCCAGGTTACTATTGAAAAAAAAATTGAACAGCTCACATTACCAAGGAAACTGAAGATTGGAAAAAAATTTTTGACCATTCTCTAGTCCATTACAAGAGGGAACTACACCATCATGGATTTTTATCTAATAGATAATAAATGGGTATCAAGAAATAGAGCAGAGAAATAGAAAACTGCAGATTGGGTGGTCTCTTCTTTCTGTGTTGAAATACCTACAGTGGTCAACATTTATACAACTCTTTATTTGTCACTTTTGGATCTACTGCTTTACTGTCACTTCAGTTCTTGACAGAAGACTCTAGACATATACTGTCACGAATACCACAACATTCTGAACAATAGTGGCCTTGTACACCTGGTACAGTATAGGCAGCTGTATTGATTCCCAAGCTTGACTGAATATTGAAATAATTTGGGGTGCTTTTAAATAGCAGTGATGCCTGCCCCCCTCAGTTTCCATTCTGATTCAATTCAATGCTTCTGGACACTGATTTTGGAGCTGTGTCTGGGTTTGAATCTCATTTCCTCTACTTAATATTCAGACAAATTATTTAACTTCCCTGTACTTAAGTTTTCTTATCAGTAAAATGAGGATAGTAACAGAGTTGCTGTGAAAATCAAATAAGTTAACACATTTGAAACACTTAGAACAGTGTCTGGCACACAGTAGGTATACACCGTATTAACTATTAGTAGTAGCAGTATTTTTATTATACTTTGGGGTCATGGAAGAGAAAGGAAGACCTGTGGAGTTTGCAACCCAACGTGAATAACAATGCTGAAATGGCAGTCCAGTTATTCTGTGCTTGAATTTGTGGAAACGAAATCTCCTCACTGTTAAGGGACGACTTTGAGGCTAAATTAGATCAGATGACGTTGAGTTCCATCTGGAATTTTTATTGATTTTATACACAGAAAAGTAAAAATCTAAGTGTACCACATGTGTATTGGAACAACTCTATTTATTTGTATTACACAATGGACTGTTGTTGCTAGTTTCCCCTAGTTTAAAATTTAAAAATATCTAAGGATAGGACTTTGAAAAATCAAAAGTCATATTAATTTTCAAATAACAATGTTGTGGGGAAAAAAAGACAATACAATGCAATGGTTAAGAATGTAGACTCTGGAACAAGACTGAGAAGTTAAAATCCAGGGCAACTCAGGTTCCAAACTATGTGATTTTAAGCAAGTTAATTAGTAATTTCAGGATGCCTCAGTTTCTCCATGTGTAAAATGGAGATAACAATAATGCCTACCTCATAAGGCAGGTGTGAGGATAAAATAAGTTGATATACACAAAGTACTTAAAAGAGAGCCTGACATACAGTAAGCATATGTTAGCTATAATAATCTGAAACCAATGACCCTACACTTACAGAAGGAACACTGTTTCCACACACATACTCTATAATTTACATGGCTCCTCCAAATATGCCTAATGAAAATTTTATTTTTTATAAAATATCCTGGAATTTATGGTCAATTCCTGAACAATTTTTATAAATGGTTTTCATAAATCTTTGTGGAGATTAGAGAGCAATGAATTTAACAAGAGCATTATTTGACAGTGGAGCAACTTTCAAAAATCCAATTTCCACATAAGCTAAAATCATAAGGATCCAAGACAACACTCAATACGAAAACATTACATACTGTACAAAACAACTGTAGCAGTGTTTTTAGAACCATCTCAGGAAATTGTGCAATCCACCAGTAATATACTTTCCCTAATGATAAGAAACTACACACAGGGCCAAATGTCCAATAAAGGTGCCTAAATTCCAAAATTATATTGGTAACATGCAAATTCCTGAGAGGATAAAAAGAAAAGAATCAGATGTGTGACAGTTAACCCCAAACAAAAGGTACTGTACCAACCCCAGGGCTTGGCCTTATTAAATATACATTACATTACTCAATATCAAATTGCGCTAAAAAAATATCAGGAAACTAAGCTTCTAGTAGAGGAAGGTCACAGGGAAAGTCTTATGGAGTTGAAGTTTCTTCTGTTCTACAAGTTGGCCCAGTAAACTCAAAAGCATATGAAGGTTCTCATGGTTGCATTAAAAATGCTGTCACTTTCAGATCTGACTGTTTCAAAGAAAGTTCAGACAACTTAACATGTTCACATAACATTTTTTAATTCACAGAAACTTTCTCATCCATCTTAATTTTAGGTATTCTCTGTGTAAATGCTTAGTGACATTATTTTATTTTAGAAAATGTAATGACAGATTCTACAGCCTGAATTATTTCTCAAAATATACTCAATTATTGGCAAACTGTTAATAATTATTAAATCAAAGTAATAAGAAAATATAAAGGTTTATTACTGGATTCAATCTACTTTTCCATATGTTTGTAATTATATATATATATATGTACTCATTTAATTACTTTTGGGTTTAGTTAGTCACTCCTTAAACTAGCCTTAGATGACAGGTATAACCCTGTTCATTTTATCATACGTTAGTGAAAACAAAATGGTGGGGGGGAATGAACACTTTAGGAGAGTATCTTTAATGGCATGTTAATAGATTAGACATTATTAATTTTCTAGTTGTGTTTTTTATACCTCTAATGAGTTATATTTCACATAACATAAAATTCATCCATTTAAATCACACAGTTCAGTGGGTTTTTATTTATTCACAGAGTTTTGTGACCATTACCATAATTTAATTTTACAATTTCCAACACCCCCAAAAAAAGTCAAGTCATATGCCATTAGCAGTCATTCGCGACTGTTCCTCCCCATGTCCCTGGCAAACACTAAACCATTTTCTATCTCTGTGGATTTGTTTGTCCTGAATATTTCACATAAATGAAATCATATAATATGTGATCTTCTCACTAGCTTCTTTCACTCAGAATGTTTTCAAGGTTCATCTATATTGTATCATATATTAGTACTTCTTCCTTTTTATGACTAAATAATATTCCATTGTATGGCTACATCACATTGTTTTATCCACTCAACAGTTAGTTGCTACACTTAAGGCTTGTATCCACTTTGGAGTTATCAAAAATAATGCTGCTATAGGTCAATTCAAAGAGAGCTTGTGGGACCAACACCAGAAGCTCTTCACACTGTGACCAAATACTGAAGTTCTCCATAAGATGTTAATAGTCACTCGATAGTGCTATGTTTTCCTGAGATTTAAGATTTAGTCACTCACATCCATGACTGGTGATTTGTGAAAGTAAATAAATGTCTCCCAAGTTTAACCAAAAAAAATAATAATAATATTGTGAACATTCATGTATAAAGTTTTAGTGTGTACAAATGTTTCTGTTTCTCTTGGGTATAAGCCTAATTGTGAAATTACTGGGCTATATGGCAGCTCTATATTTGGCATTCTGAAGAAGTATCAAACTGTTTTCCAAAACAGCTGCACCACTTTATATTCCTACTGGGTGTGTACGAGGGCTCCAATTCCTTCACATCTTCACCAACACTTGTTATTGTCTGTCTTTTTTACTTTAGTCATGTTAGTAGCTGTGAAGTGGTATCTCATCGTGGTTTTGATTTGCATTTCCCTTATGCTAATGATATTGCATACCTTTTCATGTGCTTATTGGCCATTTCTATATATATATAAATATATATACTTTGAAAAATGTCTATTCAAATATTTTGTCCATTTTTAATTGGGGTGCTTTTAGGAGAAATAAGTAGTGAAAGAACACCACATTAATAAGAACTATGAGAATCAACTTCATATTGGATATGAAGAATTAAAAACAGAATGATGATCTAATAATTCCACTTGTGGGTATTTACCCAAAAAAACAAAAACACTAATTCAAAATGATATATGCACCCCAATGTTCACTGTAGCATTATTTACAATAGCTAAGCAACCTAACTGTCCATCGACAGATGAATGGATAAAGAAGATACGGTATATATACACAATGGAATATTACTCAGCCATAAAAAGAATGAAATATTGCCATTTGTGACATGGATGGACTTCGAGGGCATTATTCTTAATGAAGTCAGAAAGAGAAAGACAAATACCATTTGATTTCACTTCTATATGGAATCTGAAAAGCAAAGCAAAAAAACAAACAAAGGCCAGAACAGACTCAAAAAGACAGAGAACTGGTCGCTGCCAGAGGATAGTAGAGGTATGAGGATAGACCTAATACGTGAAGGTGATCAAGATGTACAAACTTCCAGTTATAAAATAAGTAAATCACAGGGATGAAGGCACAGCATGGGAAATATAGTCAATAATATAATAGTTTGGTATGGTGAAAGAGGGTAACTACACTTACCATGTTGAGCATTTTGCAATGTATATAAATGTGGGATCACTATGTTGTACACCTGAAACTATTATAATGTCAACTATACATCAGAAAATATTTTTTAAAATAAGAACTATATGGGATAAAAACAGACTGGAGTTACACTTTTATTATTTTAATAATACTTAGTTACATTGTCAAATATCCTACACAACAGCCTAAATAATTTAGCAGGTCTTTACAACTGTGTGGAGTGAGAGACTGTGTCTTTCACTGTTCCTCAAGTACTTACAGAAATGTCTTGGGTCACAGAAAAGTGATAGGGACAGGAAGAGGTTTGAGGTTTTTGTTTGTGGTTTTTCCTTTGTGGGTTTTTCTTTTTTCCGGTCTGTGGATTTGGGTTTGCTTTTTTTTTTTTTTTGTCATTTTTGTATTAGCTTGATGTTTTGTTTGCTTTTTGTTTTCTGGCTTGTTTTTAAATGGAGTTCATGAACAGAAGATATACAACAAATATATCAAATCCCTATCACATGCAAGGCATTTTTCTAAATATCTACCTACATTCTCTTTACTTAACAATTCTTTGAATATCCCCCACCCCATTATACATATGAATAGAACACTGAGATGTATAACAGTTAAGATTTGTTAAAATTCATACAACTAACAGAACCAAAACCCAGAGATAAGAACTTAAATCTGCATTCATACTAAAGATTTCAAAGACCATCCTTTCTCATGATTTTGGGGGGAAGATTTGAAATAGAAAAATAGAACAGACTACCACTAAATGATGAAATTAAAAGATACATCAAAACTCCTCTCTATTTCTTCTAAACACTAGCAATGAACTGGTGATGAACAATGCCTATATTAAATGAAATTTTAAAACAGTTTCATATGCAACAGCAGCAAATTGAACAAAATACTTAGGAGTAAATTTTTGAAAGAAGCATAAGGCTAGGACTTGGAAACTACAACACATCATTGAAAGGACAGATTAAACAGAATCCCTATAAAAAGTCTACCTACTTTTGGGCAGAAATTGATAAGCTGACCCTAAAATCCATGTATCAAGGACCCAGAGAAGCCAAAGCATCTTTGAAAAGCAGTAAAGTCACAGGACTTACACTTAATTTCAAGACCTATTAAAAAATTACTGTAATCAAATAATGTGGTACTGGCTTAAGAAAAGACAATAGAATAGAATTGAGAGTCCAGAAATAAAACCTAACATAAAGTCAACTGATTTTCAGTAAGGGTGCAAAGACCATTCAATGGGATAAAAAGAGTCTTTTCAATATATATTGCTGAGACAACTGGATCAGCGTAAGCAAAAGAATGAATTTGGACACCATATGCAAAAATTAGCTCAAAATGTTAGCAACAACCTAAATATAAGGGTTAAAAACATAAAACTCTTAGAAGAAAGCATAGTAGTAAATCTTCATTACCTCATATTTCACAATGGATTCTTAGATATGTCACCAAAAGCATAAGCAGCAAAAGAAGAAAATAAATTGAACTTCATCACAATTCAAACTTTTTTTGCAATAAAGGAAGTTATCAAGAAAGTGAAAAGACAAACTACAGAATGGGAGAAAATATCTGCAGATCATTTATCTGATTAGGGCTTAGTAACCAGAATATTTCAAGAACCGCTACAACTCAATAATAAAAAAAGACAACCCAACTTAAAAATGGACCCAAAATGTGGACAAATGATTTGAAGACACATTTCTACAAAGATACAAAATGGCCAATAAGCACAAAAAAATACGCCCAACATCATAGTCATTAGGGAAATGCAAATCAAAATTGCAGCAAGATACCATTTTATACCTCCTAGGATGTAGGATGGCTCAAGTTAAAAGACAGACAATAATAAGTATTCATGAGGATGTAGAGAAACTGGAACCCTAATACACTGCTGGTGGGAATGTAAAATGATGCAGTGCCTTAAAAATGTCAGTTCCTCAAAAGGTTAAAATAGAGTTACCATATGACAGACACAGCAATTAGGATATACCAAAGAGAAATTAAAACATATATTCCCATAAATTTTAGACATAAATGTTCACAGCAGCATTGTTTGTAATAACCAAAAAGTAGAAAAAATCCACATCAATGGATAAATGGATAAACAAAATGGTATATCCATTCAATGGAATATTATTCAGTAATAAAAATAATGAAATACTTACTGATACATGCTACTAAACACAGATGAACTCCAAAAGCACTGTGCTAAGTGAAAGAAGCCAGATGACATATTGTGAGATTACATTATGTTAAATATCCAGAATAGCTAAATTCATAGAGACAGAAAGTAGGTTAGTTATTGCCAGGGGCTGGTTTAAGGTGAATAAGGAATCCTAATGGGTTGGAATTTCTTTGTGGGTGATGAAAATTCTCTAAAGTAGATAATAATGAAGTTGGGCATATACCGATATACTATAAACCATAAATTGTACACTACAGGTGTTAATTTTATGGTAGGTGAATATCTCACAAAGTTTTGTGAGGTTTTTTAAAGACACTTAAAAACAAAAGACAGTCATGGGGATGTAGTGCGTGTTGATGATAGTTAATAATACTGTATTGTATATTTGAGAGTTCCTAAGATCATCTTAAAAATTCTCACAAGAAAAAAAAATTATAACTATGTATGGTGATGGATGTTGTGGTGATAATTTTGCAATATATACAAATATCAAATCATTATGTTGTATACCTGAAACTAATATCTTATGTCAATATAGCTCAAATAATTTTTAAAAAGAAATCCACATAAATTATAAAAATGACAGAGAATAAAGCATCTAATTTTTCTGTTTCTTCTTCAGATGCAGTCTCCACTTCTAAAGCCTTATCTTCCTATACACATTATGTTTTGTCCAGTGAACAAACAATTGAAATGAAATCAACTACTGAGATTCAAAAAACATGAAAACAGCCTCTGAAATATCCAATAACCTTCAAACAATTCTATTTTAGCTTTGACTCTGAACTAAACATAAATCTCAATTTCAAAATCTCACAGAAAGACTACAAGGTTTAAGCAAATTGCCAACTTTTCTGAATAAACAGTAATTCTGATTTCCTTTGATGAAAATGTAAATATTTACCTGACTCAAAGGAACAAAATACTGTAAGCCTAGTTTTCCCAAAATGATGAAAAGAAAGAACATTTACCTTTAATTCAGAATTTTGTCTCATAAGTAATTTTAACCTAGCTAGGGTATACATAGCCGATGGTTTATACTAAGTAATGTATACCCTGCTTTTTTCTAGAACATACTGGAAGCATTATGAACAGCCACTAAAGTTATTAGGACCTGAGAAAAATCACATTATACAAAAAATCTGACCGAGTTCATCTGAAAAAGCTCCTGAAAATGTCTCAAGAACTACTATTTTGGAAACTCCCTAAGTCATTCAGTCTTCCTACAAATACTTAAGGACCATTTACCCTGTGCGGAGCACCGCATCTGGTACCAGGATGTCATGGTGCGCTATAAACAGATCAGGTCCCTGCTTACAGGAAGCTTACTCTAAAGCAGTGCTTGTCAAGTTTGTCAGATCAGAGCAACTTGAGGGCTTGTTAAAAATTCAAAATCTGCTCCTCTACTTTGCAGAGTCTGAGTCCCTGGGTCTGGGGCGAGTTGGTGACGCTTGTGTAATTAGTTATCAAGCGCTCCAGATATTCCCATGCCCTGGCTGTTTGGGGAGCCCAAAGCTCAGGGCCATCCCATCCCACCCGTGGGAGCCACACCTCCAAAGTCCAGTTTGCTCATCATCCTTCATCCTGACCAATACCCCAAACACACCACGAAGCTGGAGTGGATGTAAAGAATTCCAAAATCACTCTGTGCTCAGCCACTAACAGACTTGCTTCCTTCGAGGGCGGACAGCTTACTCCCCGAGATTCCACCTGAGCCGCCTCTGGCCGCACCGACACCTGTCTCCCAGCGGCTGCCGTCTACCTTTACGGGGGCCCCTTATGGGGGCAGCCGCCACCCGCGGGGACAGAAGCAAAGGAGAGGCGCCGGGCGCCGACTGTATACCGCCCCCGACCCCCCAACAAACACACCCCGCGCGCGCGCACACACACAATTCCCGCGGAAACTGAGGCTGGCAGACAGCAGACCAGGTCCAGCAGCCGAGCAGCGCGAGGCGGGGCTCGAACCCGGACGAAGGGGAGGGTCCCGCCTCGCGGACGCTCGTCCGCGGCGGAGGCCCGGCCCGCCTAGCACCGACGGAGTTTCACAAAGAAAGTCTCCCGGCCCGCGCCCCTGACGCACTCACCGGCGCCGGCACCGGCGGCGACTCTGGCTCCCGCCGCCTACGGCTCCGTGCCGGGGTCGGCCCCGGGGTTGGATCGGGCGCCGGCGGCAGCGACTGCTCCATCCCCGCGGGACCCGGGCCGCGTCCGCCTCGAGCTAACGGTCCCGCCAGCTAGGCGCGCGCGCCCGTCCCGCGCGCCATGTTCCCGCCGTGCCGCGCGCCGCCGCGGGAACCTACACCACCCCCCCACCGCGCACGCGCGCCCTCGCCGCCCCCGCTCCCCGCGCGCCTCCGCGGATCCCCCCACGACCGCGCAAGCGCGCACTCGCCACACCCCCACACCGTTCGCCCCGCCTCGCGCCCTCCGAAGCCGGCCGCTGTTCCTGGCGGCGCGTCCACCCCCTCCGCACCCATCCGGCCGGGCCAGAGCGAGCGCTTGCCGTTCTGGTCTCGGCGTCTCCGCCTGCCGCATTGCGGTCTACCTCCGGACCGACTTGGGGGCCCCTTTCTCTCAATGCCTATTTGCTTCACCCGCTCCGCCGGACGTGAGGCAAGAGGGACTTACCCTAATTAATGCCTGGAGGACACACCTAAGGTGAGGATACCTGTTGTGGAGGTTTTGGAAGCACGTGAGCGAGAGTGTGGCACAGTGAATGCCTAGGTCCTTGGGAGAATCAGACTAGGTGGAGAACCTGATACTGAGTCCCACATCTCCGCTAACCTTTGCATGATTAAGGTCGGGTCTTTGGTGGCCTATTTCTCCTTGATCAGGAAGGTCTTACAACTAAGGCGTGTTGGCAGAACTCATGAAATAATCCGGATGAACTGTCAACACCACGCTTGTACTTACCGAGTGGTAATCGGGTGACAAGACCTCACAGTTTTGTGTAATGGTCAAAAACCAAAGAATCTAGAGAAGGGAAATCGCGGTTCAAGGCTCATCTCTAACTTGCAAATTGAAAGACCTTGAAAAGGTCACTTGAGCAAGCCAGAGAGCCTTGATTTTTACATTGACGAAGTAGAGAGTGGCAACAGGACCTTACAGGGTTGAGGTGAGCTTTCAGGAGATGATGTGTTTATGTCCCTTAGAACAGTGCCTGGCGTCTATCAAGCTTTCCAAGTTTCACCGATATAATTCCAGCCCTACCATTCCAAGACTCCTAAAAGTTTAATGAAAGGGGCTCTGCTCCCAAACTCTGTGGTATAATTAGCAGGGAGGGGTTCACTCAACCTTAGGGCTGGAAAGACCAATTACTTCCCACATCTTCGCTTTCCATTCTCTGCCCCAAACCTCTCTGAAAACCCTGAAGTTGGAAGAAAAACCACAGAGAATACTTTCCCTTCTAGAAAAGTCTCCGAGGGTCTCTTGCAGTTTGTAAATGGTTCAATTTATTAGTCTGGCCTTTTCCAGATACAATTGATTTAAAAAAAAACTCAACCTAGAGCAAAACAAAAAAGGGAACATACTGAAAAATCCTGGTGTGACCTTCAGGCATAGCTGGATCCAGGTGCTCAAACAGTAACCCACGTCTTTCTCTCTCTCTCTCAGCTCTGCTTCCCTCTGTGACAACTTCATTCTCATGCAGTTCTCTCCAACATAGTGTCCCAGCAAGCTCCAAGCAGGAAAGTGGAGCTGTTTTCCAATAGCTCCAGCCAAAGTCTCAGAGTTGACTTTCATTGCACCCATTTGGGTCTCACGTCCCTGCCTGAGCCAAACACAGCAAGATTGGCTAAACCTGGCAATCTGGAGCCCCTCTACAAAGGGGTCAGTCCCTCCAGAAGGAAATGGGATGTGGGAGGAGGGATGCCTCCCCAAGAGAATGAGGGATGCAATTACAAGAGGCAGAAGGTGCAGGACTGGCCCAAATAAGAGCTGTCCATTTCACCATCATCTAGGCACATTGCAGGTCTCCATGAACAGCATGCCTGTTCTTCAGAAGGGAATGGCAGTTACTTCAGCTGCTGGGAAATGCCCTTCCACCTCTGTTCCCGCCACCAACCCCAGGCCTGGCATTTCCCAAATCTGCTTTGTTAAACACATCTCAATTATTCACCCATCTGTGTGCCCTCTGCAAAAAGCTGAGCAGATAATGTTACTACTTTCTGGCTCAAGACCTTTCCATGGCTCCCTCTGGCTACTGATGTGGCCCTCCCACCTTTAATGATGGAAGCCAACATTGATGGATCCCTTCCCACAAACCAGGCAGTTTACATGGGCCTTCCACTTGGAATCCTCACAAAACACCCTATGTTACTGCACCCATTTTACAGATAAGGGTATAAAAGCTCAGCGATTTGAAGGAACTTGCCCAAAGCCAAAGTCAGGAAGTGCAAAGAACCGAGTAGCACAATATTGCTTCTACCACTAATGCCACACCGGCTCCATCTGCTCTGTTTCAGAGTCCTGTGCCTACCTCTAGCTGGGTGGCTAGTGGGAGGAGCTCTACCAGGGAAGAAACCACTAGGGACCCCTTCTGCTTCCATAGTGAGCAGTAGACAGACACTGAACTTTACCATCTCTCCTTCCCCCCATGACTTCATGGAATAGAGAACAGGAATTCCCCCAAAAGAAAACTGGAGGTGAGGTAGAGTATGTGGGTGCTGGGTGGCCCCAAATCAGTAGCTGATGTCTCCCACTGGTGAGTGTATTAGTTTCCTATGGCCTCTGTAACAATTTACTACAAATTGGGTGGCTTAACACAAATTTATTCTTCCAGTTTTGTAGGTCATAAGTCTTGAAATCACTTTCACTCAGCTAAAGTCAGGGTATAAAGAGCTGGTTCCTTCAGGGGACTCTGAGGGGACAACCCATTACCTTGCTTTTTTCGTCTTCTAGCGGCTGCCTGTGTTCCTTGGCTTGCAGTCCCTTCTTCCATTTTCAAAGTGCATTAACTCCGTCTCTTCTCTGACTCCTCCTGTGTCCCTCTTAAAAGGAACATTGTTAATGACATTGATCCCACCCAGATAACACAGGAAATCTTTCCATCTCAAGATCCTTAATTTCATCACATCTGCAGAGTCTCCTTTGCCATGTAAAGGAGCATGATCATCAGTTCTGGGGATCAGGATGGGGACATCTTTGGGGGCCACTATTCAGCCAACCCTGGTAGGTATGATCAGAGGGAGCTGATACAAAATGCTCTGAAAACAGAGAAGGGCTTGCTGACTGACCCAAAAGGGGAAAATGCCCTAAGAAATCACAGCCTTCACATTATTCAAATGAGCTTTTAAAACCCACCTCTAACTTGGCATTCTGGGCCTCATTCCTTTAAATATGCAAACCACCAAATCCCCATTTAGCCCCTTCCCACCTCCAAGCCTCAGAATGCTCCCTTACACTTCTAATGGAAATTGCCAACCACCGCCCCCACTGCCTGGGGCAACAGCTGTGCACCCCTGACCCTGCCCTGGCTGGCTCAACAGTAGCAGCTGAACCAAATCCCTCAACTCAGAGCATGGCCAGCATTGATGCAGCCAGAGTTACAAGAGAAGCAAAATCAGTAGGTCAGAAAAGGACAATTACAGTCAGCCATTAGAACTGCCTGTGCCCCTGATGGCTCCCAGGCCCAGCCATCTGCACCCTTGGAACAAACGTCCCTTTCCTCTGTTCCTTGCCACCAAAATATCCCAACTTCCACAGATCATGGGGCTGTAACCCACTCATAATAACTGAACACACTGGCATTGAAGATTTAGCCTTCAGGCTTTTATGAGTTTTGTATGAGTCAACATCCCTGATCTGAATATGGGACTGAAGTGAGGAACATCAGTTTTAGGGTCAGAAAGACCTAGGTTGCATCCGGCTCTTCCACTTACTGACTGTATGACATTGGACAAGTCACCTTACTCCTTCAGCCTGGGTTCCTTACCTATAACATGAGGGTGGTCAGAGGATCTAGCCCCCAGAATCATTGCAAAAACTAGACAAGACCGAGGGAGGTGCTTTACATAGGGCCTCCTTGGTTATTGTTGGGTCAAAATGATATGCCCTTGCCTTCTCTGCAGTCCCAAAGTCCAAAGAGCTCAGAAACTTGAGTCATCCATACCTCATTGGGCAGAAAGACTGACCTGAACTGCCATGAGACTTAGTCTTCCCTGTCCCTTTACTGTGAATACCTGCTGCAGAAATACCAAAGTGTTTGGCCATAGGATTCTGCTGTTACGTGTTATACAGTCAGAGGTGCCTTGTTCCTTCCTAAAATCAGGCAACTTTTGAATTTTACAATTTATCTGGCCCCATGGTTTCAGGGACTGTGGACCTGTATCTTTATGAGGGTGAGGATGAGAATTTAAAACGCACTGAGATACCTACCATCTCACAGGGACTTTGGCAGCCACCCTGACTCTACAAACTCCACCCCAACCATGCTATGTATGCCCCTTTCCCTGCAACTTTCTAAGGAGCCCTTAGAATTTGTATGCAGCCCACCCAGACTACACCAGGGATACATCCTCAAAAACCTGCCTGGTTACAGTGAAGGTAGAGCACCACACAAAAGGCACACAACTCCAAACATACACACACACAAAGAGGCATGGAACTGAAGGGCTGATAAGCACCAAGCCCAAGTTTCATTAGGTTTTGAATTGTGTATTGAGGATTGTGGAAAAGCAAGTGTTTCTGTAATTAAAATACAAGCTATAAAAAAACAGATTGAAAGAAAATGGCAGTAAAGTTCAAGAAGGTACATTTCTTCCCGTTCACCCAGTGTTCACGAGACAGCCGCACACACGGCCAGGCGCTTTGTGGTGTTGGCATCCTCTGCTTCCCCTTCAAGACGCCGCTTGTGACCCGTGGAAGGCTAGAAATAAAGGAAAAGGGACAAATGTTCAAAGAAAACCATTGGCTTCTTTAAGATTAAAGTTTCCCAATATGTTTCCAATATTGGACCATTTCATGTTCTAGTACCAAGAGTTACTGAGTGTCTTTGTTGACATCAGAATCCCCCCAACACTGCCTCCCACACCCCCCAGACTCAAGGCATGCTTATCAAAATGACATTCCTCTCCCTTGCAGTTTCCAACCACTCAGTGATGTATATTGAAAGTAAGCAGCAGCCCCAGCCTTCTCTTGGCTCATCTCCTGAATTATGAGGTTTAAAGTACATCTCCCTGGGAGCCTCAAGTCTCGCTCTTTTATGGGAAGACAATCCTTTTTTGCGTCTTTATTTTCCCGTTTGCAGTGGGGATAGAGGTGTTAGCATTCACCAAGAGGGCAGGACAGGGATGAACAGATATTAACTCATACTTAAAAAGAACTTTAGAGGAATAAAATCATAATCTATAAATCATCAACCACTCACCCAACTTTTAAATTTTTCAACAAGTTTAAATTTGAACCTCTAATACAGTGTTCCACTCTTGCCTTGCAGGAGCCCTCTTGAATGGCAACCCCTAGCTGTGCTTCTCTAATGCATTAAACATACGTTTCATTATTAAATCTTCTAAGGGTGCTAGAGCAGATCAAGCTGAAATAAATAATCTACTACATTACTCCTCTAAACAATGTTAAGCAATTGCTACTAAAGAGACTCTTCATCCTAGCTCACCAGCTCTTTAAACGTAGCCTACACTTAATGACCGTCATCTGGAATACCTGGGCTGGGACCTGGGTTAGAGCCGTCAACTTATTTTCTTCAAAAACCAACTTCTGAAATTTTCTTTTCATGTCCTCATCCTGTAAAGAATGAAAAAATTTAAGTAGGCTGCATGTGAAGGAAAGAAAGTTCCTAGACAAACAGCACTAAAATGCCCTGGAAACGGGGAAGTGGGCAAAGACAGCAGGTCTGTCCTGCAAGAGGCATGCCCTTGCTGAAGCTCCAGGGGAAAAAGGATCATGCACTCCTCACCTCTGCTTCCTAGCAAAGTCTTGTCACAGTCAGTGTCCCATCGACACTGACTGGCTGCCTCAAACCCACAGGCCTAAGAGCTCTCAGTGTGCCAGAGAGAACCACAGACAGGAATCAAAGGACTTTCAGAACTAGCAACCCAAATCCAGAAAGATAGCCATCAGGAGGCCAAAGTTTGGGGCTGGCTCAGTCATCTGAGTGCTGACTCCATGCAGCTCCCCAAATTTTTCCAGGAGGTGTACCCTCTCCCTGCCAACAGTGAGGCCAGTTACTAGGGCAACCCTAGCAAAATAGCCCAGCATCCTAAGAAAATGCACCCAGGAAGTGCTGTATAAGCCACCAAAAGGACTTCAGCTCCTAATGTCCCAGAGCTAGTAAGAAAGGAAGACTAGTGAGCAGGCCATTGCATTACAGGTGTTTCTTGCTGCTGGAGGGGGAAGTACAGGCAATAGGGGGTGTGCACACAGAGAATTTCTGCCCAGATGTCTAGGAGAGTAACTCCCACCTCCATGGATGCTCACTTCTGCAAGGTTCAAGGATTTGCATCTGTGAGCCCTTAGAGGTCACCTTCACACCTTCAGAAAAGTGAAACATCCATGATCAGGACTGTGGGCTTTAGGACCACTGGGAAACCCACCATGGCCACTCACAAATAGCATGTACAGAATACAGACTGAGAGCTGCCTGATTCCAAAGCCCCATGTACTTGCCCACACAACCACACCTCCCCCACTCCTCCCACTAAGCCAAGTTCACCAAAGTGAGTGGGGGGAGAGGGCATAAGTCTCCAACATTCAGCAATTTGATAGACATAGAACAATTATAGTGCAAATGACCAATTCCCTATTCTATAGCTACTAGCTAGAATCACCTGTTTCCATTGCTGTTTATTACATCGCTACCACTCAGTGTAGCTCCCCACTGCCCGTTTTGAGAGCACCAAGTTCATCTGGATTACACTCCACAATCCCTTAGGATTTCACTTCTCATGCCACTGTCAAAAGTCCATCCCTTATTTCCTCCTGTACCTGTTCACAGCCTCCACCAGGAATGCCCTCCTCGCCTTCCTGTCCATCCACCTCACCCAGCTTTCTCATTCACCTGATACATAAATATTTCCCGAGGACTCTTGGATGCCAGGCACTGCAAAAGGCACAGGGGCCTCCATATCAGAGGAACTGCATCAGTGTTGAAAATGCTGTCTCCCGTGGTTGAGCTTGAATTGTGTGTGTCCCACACATACCTCCAAATTCATGTCGAAGCCCTAACCCCAGTACTGTGACTCCATTTGAAGACAGGGCGTTTAAGGAGGTAGTTAAGTTAAAATGAGGCTGTTAGATTGCGGCATTAATCCAATATGACTGGTGTTGTGGGGAAGTTGGGGTTCCTATGGCCAGGATCCTCACTGAACTTAAACCACTTGATGATATAACTGGCCTATTGCTAGGCTACTGTTTCCACACCTTTAGGCAATAAGCTATCACTGTGCTATATAGAAAGCTCGGCCCTGTTCTCTGGGCGGATATACATTAGTGCTCGACCTACTGCCAGGAGAACAAGCCGGGTAATAAACCCTTTCACCCCAGAGAACGTTCTGCTGTCAATTTCTTTGGTCGCATTGAATCCATAGCGAACTTGCCCGAGGCTGAAACCCATTAGCAAGACAACTGGCGAAAGTTGGCAGAGTTCATTGTTGACCAAGGAAAAAGACAAACTGCCCTTATGGGAGGGGTGCTTCAGGGGGCTGCCCCTGTGAATGGGGAGACAGTGAATTGTCCCCCAATAGGTATGTGGTCTGAGGTGGCTTGCCTTCTAGAAGACTGGGCCCCACCCCAGGACTGGAGGCAAGTGGAGGTGACACCTGAGGCTGTAGGAGTGGCCCTTGGTATAGTAAGCAGATCCTTTGAGAAGCAAAGTGCCCGTGAGGCAGCCAGGACTGTGGGTTGGCTGCTTCTCACAGTATTAAAAAAGTCTACAGAGGAGACCCAAGAAATGGCGGTCCGAGAACATGAGCTGCAAACGTCTGTGGATTCCCTGAGGAGGGAAATGGCATTGATGCGAGAGGAGGTGGCACGAGAATGCAAGCTGCACACTTTTGTGGATTCCCTGAAGAAAGAGATGGCATTGATACAAGAGCACCGGCAGCAAGGTGCCACTGGAGACGAGATGGCAATGCTGCCAGGTGTTCTGGAGGAGGAAGAGGCCATCAAGGAAAAAGACAAACTCCTGAGAGAAGCACAGGCGGAGGTGGGATGAGAATTTCAGCTGCGAAGCATTGAGCTAAAGGTAAGAGACCTTCTGAAGACTGAGGTAGCATTGCTGCGAGGTAGAGTAGAAAAGGGAAAGGTTGTAGCAGAGGAGGCACTTGGGGGAGGGGAGAGAAAGGTACCATCAGCCCCAGAAATGGAGGGGCTGGAGAAAGATGAAGGGGTGGTGCTGGAGGCACTGGCCCCTCCTGTGTTGAAAGCATGCCCAGTGGTTGTAAAGAAAATAAAGACCCAGCAGCTGAAGGTTCTCCACGGAGAGGAGCAGCCCCCTCCCCAGGTCATGGAACACTCTATGGTCCGCCCCTATACTCAGGCTGAGCTGGTGGATTGGGCTCCCAGTTTAGGCAGAAGCCCTCGGAGTCAGTATCAGCTTGGCTCCTGCGTCTGTGGGACTTAGGGGTGGATGAAATTGTTCTGTCAGGGTCAGAGATGGGAAAGCTGTCTTTCCTGACAGTGCAGCCTGCCTTGAGGCAGCGATTACAAAATGCACATCAGACCCCAGGGAGTCACTCCCTCCTTGATTGGCTCATGGCTGCACTTCGTGTTGTGTGGCCCAATCTAGGTGATCTACCATCCTCTCCTGTTAGATGGCAGACGTATGCTGAACTCCAACAGGTGCTACGAGAGCTAGGCATGAGAAATGCCATCTATAGTCTAGAGAATTATGGCCCAGATGAAGAGATTTTCACTACTGGGAATGAAGTGGAAGTTTCATGTGCCGTACAATCCTACTGCAGCAGGCATGATAGAGAGGCACAGTGGCTTGTTAAAATACAGACTAAAGTCAGATACCAATAGTCTGAGGGGATAGTCAGTCCGCTTATGGACCGTGCTACGATGTTTGAATGAGAGACCCCAAAAGGGAGCCCTGAGCCCCGTACACGTTAACACATATGGCAGCCTCCCCTATACAACTGCAAGTGCAAACCAGGGAAGAATCACTGAAGCCAAGGTTCGGCCACCAGAATAACATCTTGCTGCCAGCACCAACTGCACTGAATCCTGGAGACTCCATTGAATGGACATGGCCTTGGACCTTTCAACACATGGACCAACGATGGCTGGCTCTCCTGGCACCTTGGTGACAAGGCCTGGAAGCTGGCCTCCTGTGTATTCCTGGAATAACAGCAGAGTGGCCACCAAAGGTCACAGTAGTATATCCTGAACGGCCAGAAGGTAGGAGCATCTTACCGGGGAGTTTTGTTTTATCATTATGGCCAGTGCATGCACCTCCAGAAGCACTATATATAGACCCTTCGGTAACCCCCACGGGGAGAGGAGTAAAAGTATGGTATACTAGACCTGGAAGGAACCCCCTTCCTGCTACAGTCCTATCACAGGACCGCTCTCTTGCATGCATCCTACCTGATGGACAAGATTTGCCTATGTTGGTGGTATTAAAACATGTGTCTTATTGCCCCTAAAGTCTTTGTGAATTGGGAACTTTCTCTGGCTTGAGGATTATTATAATTTTTGTTATTAGGAACCTCCTTTGGCTTGAGGATTATTACAATTTTTTACCTGTATCTTAATTTTTTATTATCTCTAAGTTGTTGTTAGCCTCTGTTGCTGTGTGGAACCTGGTTACAGTGCTCCAGCTTTCTCGCACAGGGACCATTGCGGAAGATGGAAAGCGTGTAGATTGTAAGGCGAGAATCCTGGAGGGGTGAGTGTGGGGAAGTTGGGGTTCCTATGGCCGGGATCCTCATTAAACTAAAACCACCTGATGATGTAACTGGCCTGTTGCTAGGCTACCGCTTCCACACCTTTAGGCAATAAGCTATTACTGTGCTATATAGAGAGCTCGGCCCTGTGCTCTGGGCAGAGAGAGACACTGGTGCTCAACCTACCCCAGGGAGAACAAGCCGCGTAATAAACCCTTTCACCCCAAAGAACGTTCTGCTGTCAATTTCTTTGGTCGCATTGAATCCATAGTGAACTTGCCCAGGGCTGAAACCCATGGGCAAGACAGGGGCCCTTATAAGAAAAGAGAGGGAGCAGGATTGAAAGCACACAAAGAGAATGTGGCCACTGGCAAGGCAAGAAGAGAAGCCTCAGGAAAAAACAAATCCGCCGACTCCTTGAAATTGGACTTCTAGTCTCCAGAACTGTGAGAGAATAAATTTGTTTAAGCCACCCAGTCTGTGTTTTTTGTTATGGCAGCCTGAACTTAACTGACACCTGTATCATGCCCAGGTCACTCAGTCTTTAGACACTCTTCATGCCGTGTGAACCTGTGGGTACCTGCAGCCCCATGGGCAGTAACCCCATCTCATCCTGGGGGTCCTCCATACTCAGCACCTACCCCTACTGCCCCACGTATCCCACTCTTCTATAGTGACTGTGATCAGGGTTGGCCCCCACCTAGACTGTCAACTCCCCAAGGCAAGGATGTATCTTACTCCTCTGTACATCCCCAGTGACTAACAGTGCCTGACACATGAGCTCATTAACTGTCCTCTGAAAGAATGAATGCACAAAGAAATGAAACCATTTCATCCCTGAACACCCCTTTGGTGCAGCCAAGGAGAACTGACCATGAGCCCACTTAGGCCTATATATAAACCAAGTCATCAATTATCAATAATAGGAAAAAATAACTCATTACATACCACAGGTAGGCATGTGTATCAGATATGTAGCCTTCCTTCGAGATGTCTACAGTCTAGTCAAAAATATTAAGTTGTAATATATATGCCTGGAAGGCAAGCAGGAAGGAATTCTCTATTTTAGGAAGTAAACAGGAGGCCAAAAGTGGATATAAGGGATGCTCCCCAAACTGGACACTGTTAATGATAAAACAGAGACTGGAACTCACATTCCACTCAATCTAGTGTCGCTCACAAAACCATTTGGTTCCTGCAAAAACAATGCATTTTCCCAAAATAAAACCTCAATTATCACTAGCAGATGATTTATGTGGGCATCCTGCATCCCTGTCTGCACTCAATGTTCGCTCCACCTTGTGCTGCAACAAACAAAACGTGGACAAAAGAGTATTCAAGTAAGACCCCTTGAGGCAGGGTTGAACTTCACCTTTCCCTCAGTTACTAATCTTTCTTTTGAGACATAAAACACAAGAAAAGTAGGCAATGCTTGTTCATAACTTTGGGGCAGAGACAGGCCTCATTCCCAGGCTGAGCAGATGAGCTCCATTTTTCCCGAGACTCACACGGCTCCTCTACCTCTGCACCTGGCCCCTGAGAGTTTCCCTATCAGGGCACAAGAAAAGAGCCAAGAGCCATGTTTTTCTTTTTCATCAAAATTAAAACCCCACATGCAAAGGCACCCTTTGTTTCCAAATTCCTTTTCCCCAGGGTCCTGCTGTTTCAAATCTGTGTGGTCTATTAAGTGCTAAATCATCTGACAGATTTCTTCTGTGGGACTGCTGTTTCCAGGGCAACATCCCAAACACATAGACAGACTTTTTTTTTTCTTTGAAGGATTTGTTGTCCTCAACCTGAGCTAGCCTGAGCAAAACTGTTAGGTGTGGAGGGTTGGAAGAGAGAAAGAAGAGGAACAGTCTTCCTGGAGTCCCAGGAATACAGCTGACACCAGACAGCCCCAGGAGCTCCTGGACCAGTAATCCCCAGAGCCTCTAGTTCAAGCTACCTGGTTAAGTCCCCCATCTGCACAGGAAACAGAGAAACCAAATGAAAGTTAATAGAAAGTGCTACGGTTGTGAATAGAAATGCATTTACCAGAAGGCCTGACAGCCATAAGAAAACCTGCCTGATACTATAGCTAATTCTAAACCAAAGATTAGCCCAGCAAAGCTGCAAAGGACTTCCAACTATGGCAGCTCGAATGAGGTCAGCACATAATGTAACAGCAGCCACACTGTGGCAAGGACACAGAGGTAATGCAGACTTGAAAGGCACAGGTGACAGTCTGCACTAAAGAAATGCTTACTGACCACAAACAACAAGTGGAACTCTTCTCACCCAATTACTTGGGCTTAAGAAACAGCCAGACTCTCCCTCAGGGAGGATGCCCTCCTCCCTGTGTTTCCCTGATTCAAGGTTAAAGACAGCTGGGATATAGCCCATCCCACCTGTTTGGGGTGAGGGTATGGAAGGAAAAGGGGGAAACAGCTGGGAGTGGGTGTTCAGACCTAGAACAACCTCTCTAGGGAACACAGCTGAACTGCAGACTCAGCAAAGCCAACTGGAACCAGGATACACCATAGAGTGAGCTTGTCCATCCAAGAGGCACGAGTCAAGCTGAAAAGACTGTACCCAAACACACACCCACACCCCATACACACCCACCCCATACCTAACGCTCAATCTAAAACAATTGTATTAAACAGACCCAACAAAGGAAATGTGTTTCCATCCTCTTCCTCATCATTCAGGCACAGTTCAGAGCCACCCATGTATTTTATGCTCCAAACATCGTCCCGTACTCACTTGAAGCCATGGGTGTCTTAAAGCTTCTTCTGTTGTAAAACGTGCCTTTGGATCCACTATCAACAACTTCTTGATGAGGTCCAGAGCTAAAGCAGTAAGAGAATTTGGCAAATCACAGTGAAAAGGATAGACACATTAAGTCAGCAAAATTAAAATATGCCAGAATCACAGGCCAACATCCAGAAAGAGGAAAGAGAGGCTGAAGTCATCGTGAGTCAGTGGGTGTGGCTGGCAAGGCCCCCAAACCTCCTCATTCTCTACATTGGTCAGACTGCTCTGAGAACACCAAGAATGACCACGACACTCCCCACCTCTCCCTGCCTGCTCATCACGATCTCTTAGCTCTCTTAGCTCTCCATTCCCTCTCTGTTGCTGGATCCACTCAAGTGTAAACTAATTAAACTTGAACTTCCACCCAGTTCTGAGACACTCAGGATGCTCCGCCAACTCTCCCCAAGATCCATGGATTGATGGTGAGAGTTTCTCAGCCAGCAAGTTTCCTTAGAACTGCAGGCTTGGCAGAAATAAAGCCTGACAGCAAGCAACAAGTGAAGGCTGTCTTGTATATTGCAACAGTATTATTCCTTAGACTTTCTGACCCTGAACATAATCATCTATGTTACGTTATTTGACACTTAGTTTTAGTTTTTTCTACTTCTTTTGAGAATTACAAAGTAACACTTATAAATTGTAAAACACAAAGTACTAATTACATTTTGCTCTGACATGCTTACTTACTCAAAAGAGACTTGTAACTAAAAAGTTAACTGATTATTTTGCACACTTAAATAGGTACCAGGCACTTGGTGTATGTTACACTTAACTCTCACAAAAAACCTTTAACGTAAGAGCTTATTGTGCCCTCTTTACAAATTAAGGAAATGGAGACTCAGAGAAGTTAAGTAACTTGCCTAAGGTCACATAGCTAGGAAGTAGCAGACCCAGGATGTGAGCTTAGGTTGTCCTGGCTCTGGAGCCCATGTTCTTAATAACATTTTTTGCCTCTCAAATGGTGCAAAAGTAACAGAAAATAACAGAATTGACAGGAAGAAACATCACAGAATGTGAAAAGAAACTCCCACCACAGCACACACACAGTTTTAGCAAGCCACAAATTCTTAACCCTTTCATATCCATACCCTCCTCTGAGACTTCTGCCCAGACTTCGGGAATGAAGTTGTATTTTCCACTGGTGATCTGATCCTTCAGTGACACTTGAGTCTTATTCTCAGAGAAAGGTGGATACCCACTAAGGCTTAATATTGGTAGAGAGAGAAAGGGAAAACAAATCAAGTGGCATTCGGATATATAGATTTCTTTTTTCAGAATAATGAAAAATTAAATTTTTCTTTACATCCGTGGTCAGAAAAAGTGACCCAATTAAACACAAACTCTCTACCTAAACACGGTTCTGATTTCTAATTACTAATTACTTCCAACCAGACTCTGAAGCAATGAAGACCTTTCTTACCAAACAAATAGAATAACTCCTAAACTCCAGCAGTCCACAGCACGATCATATCCAGCAGTCCCAAAGGAATTAAGGACCTCAGGAGCCAGGTAGGTGGGGGTACCACATAAGGTTCTCATGAGAGATGTCTCCCCCAAAATTTTGGACTGCCCAAAATCAGTAATCTAAAATTAAGGACAAAAGGGAATCATTTATTACATCATAAAATACAAAGATGAACATAGTCGGCCAGTCCCAAAAGACATGCAGGTTAGATTAGTTCTTCTCTTACACAGTTCATACCTGCCGTTAACCTGAAATCTACAAATTCCTGTCTTTGTAAGGTAATTTTAAACTCTGGAAGTTACTTAATTTTAAATTAAAATTCCTGAGCCAAAGATCCTCAAGGCCCAGTGTTGCCTTTTTTTTTTCTAACTTATCTGTGTTCTCTATAACCTTCCAAAAGGTTTATATGCCTATCACGGACACTCTAGGATTCTACTTATTTATTCATGGTTCTTAGACCCATTTCTCAAACTTGCCTGCACACTGGAATACCCGAGGAGCTTGGAAAAAATACTTACACTTGGGTGCCACCTGCAGTGATTTGGAGGTGTAGCCTGGGTGTCGTGATTGTTTTTTTTAATTTTTTTTTTTAATCAACAGAAGATTATAAAGTGAAGCCAGGCTGGGGAAGCACTGTCTTGTCATAGGGCAGAGGAAGAAAGAAGGTATGATTCTCTCATCAACCTAGACCCCTTCTCCCTCCCTCTGAACATGAAAAGGGGCTTGTACACACTGGAGCTCAATAAGTGCTCATTAGAACCTGGATCAGAGCAAGTATCACCCTACCTGACCTCGACAATAACTGTCTCTACCTTTTTATGCTCCCACTTTTTACTGGATGAATTAAAAAACAGTTTCTGAACAGAAATCTACTGAAGTGGTCACATATAGACAGAAATTTCTTACCTTTATAAGACAGTCCTCTTTTTGAGATGAGAGCAGAACATTCTCTGGCTTTAAGTCCCGATGTATAATGCTATTTTTGTGAAGATACTACACAGAAAGAGAAGCATAGTCCTTAGATTCATGAAGTAGGTGTGTGATTACAAATTTATTTCAAAACAAACTTCTAGAAAAATGAAAAAGGCAACTAATGACAGTTGACTTTTTCACTCTTCACAATGGCAGAAATATAAGGTGTCAATTTCAATAATAAAAATGTAAATGGGTAATTAAAAATATTTTGAGACCATATTAAACCATAAAAATTCCACCAAAATAATATATTTGGCTATTCCATCTGAGAATATTTTTAAAGGGAATCTGTAAAGTACATATCTGTCAATTATCTGCTTAAATACCCAGAGTTAACATATTCCTCCATGCAAACATTGACTTGGTATTCAAAAACTATGACTGAAAAAGAATGTTAATGTTTCTTTGTTCATTTTTATATACGAAGTCATACTTCTTTAAGAAAATTAATTTCCCATATCCAGTGATCTACACTCAAGTCATCTTAATATTCTTGGCATAAGGGGAGGAATAAACCATTAAGAGAACAGAGCACTGGTTAGGGGTTTATG